>CAKAJI010001108.1:0-38106 GCA_916610255.1 Lasioglossum lativentre
ATCATTGAAAATAACTTATAATATAATGTAATATGCAGTGTATAATTGAAAATACCTTATAATGTAACATAATATGCTCTGTGTTATTGAAAATACCTTATAATGTAATATGCAGTGTATCATTGAAAATACCTTATAATGTAATGTAATATGCAGTGTATCATTGAAAATACCTTATAATATAACGTAATATGCAGTGTATCATTGAAAATACCTTATAATATAACGTAATATACAGTGTATCATTGAAAATACTTTAGAATATATCGTAATTGTAGTGTATCATTGAAAATACCTTATAATATAACGTAGTATGCAATGTATCATTGAAAATACTTTATAATATATCGTAATTTGTAGTGTATCATTGAAAATACCGTATAATATAACGTAATATGCAGTGTATCATTGAAAATACCTTATAATGTAACATAATATGCTGTGTGTTATTGAAAATACCTTATAATGTAATATGCAGTGTATCATTGAAAATACATTATAAAATAATGTAATATGCAGTGTATCATTGAAAATAACTTATAATATAATGTAATATGCAGTGTATAATTGAAAATACCTTATAATGTAACATAATATGCTCTGTGTTATTGAAAATACCTTATAATGTAATATGCAGTGTATCATTGAAAATACCTTATAATGTAATGTAATATGCAGTGTATCATTGAAAATACCTTATAATATAACGTAATATGCAGTGTATCATTGAAAATACCTTATAATATAACGTAATATACAGTGTATCATTGAAAATACTTTAGAATATATCGTAATTGTAGTGTATCATTGAAAATACCTTATAATATAACGTAGTATGCAATGTATCATTGAAAATACTTTATAATATATCGTAATTTGTAGTGTATCATTGAAAATACCGTATAATATAACGTAATATGCAGTGTATCATTGAAAATACCTTATAATATAACGTAATATCCAGTCTATCACTGAAAATACCTTATAATATAACGTAATATGCAGTGTATCATTGAAAATACCTTATAATGTAATGTAATATGTACTGTATCATTAAAATTCCTTATAATATAACGTAATATGCAGTGATTCATTGAAAATACCTTATAATATAACGTAATATGCTGTGTATCATTGAAAATACCTTATAATATAACGTAACATACAGTGTATCATTGAAAATACTTTAGAATATATCGTAATTGTAGTGTATCATTGAAAATACCTTATAATATAACGTAATATGCAATGCATCATTGAAAATACTTTATAATATATCGTAATTTGTAGTGTATCATTGAAAATACCGTATAATATAACGTAATATGCAGTGTATCATTGAAAATACCTTATAATATAACGTAATATCCAGTCTATCACTGAAAATACCTTATAATATAACGTAATATGCAGTGTATCATTGAAAATACCTTATAATATAACGTGATATTTGCAGTCTATCATTGAAAATACCTTATTATATATAGTAGTTTATCATTGAAAATACCTTATAATGTAATGTAATATGCAGTGTATCATTGAAAATACCTTATAATATATCGTAATTTGTAGTGTATCATTGAAAATAGCTTATAATATAACGTAATATGCAGTCTCCCATTGAAAATACATTATAAAATAATGTAATATGCAGTGTATCATTGAAAATAACTTATAATATAATGTAATATGCAGTGTATCATTGAAAATACCTTATAATGTAACATAATATGCTGTGTGTTATTGAAAATACCTTATAATGTAATATGCAGTGTATCATTGAAAATACCTTATAATGTAATGTAATATGCAGTGTATCATTGAAAATAACTTATAATATAATGTAATATGCAGTGTATCATTGAAAATACCTTATAATGCAACATAATATGCTGTGTGTTATTGAAAATACCTTATAATGTAATATGCAGTGTATCATTGAAAATACCTTATAATGTAATGTAATATGCAGTGTATCATTGAAAATACCTTATAATATAACGTAATATGCAGTGTATCATTGAAAATACCTTATAATGTAACATAATATGCTGTGTGTTATTGAAAATACCTTATAATGTAATATGCAGTGTATCATTGAAAATACCTTATAATGTAATGTAATATGCAGTGTATCATTGAAAATAACTTATAATATAATGTAATATGCAGTGTATCATTGAAAATACCTTATAATGTAACATAATATGCTGTGTGTTATTGAAAATACCTTATAATGTAATATGCAGTGTATCATTGAAAATACCTTATAATGTAATGTAATATGCAGTGTATCATTGAAAATACCTTATAATATAACGTAATATGCAGTGTATCATTGAAAATACCTTATAATATAACGTGATATTTGCAGTCTATCATTGAAAATACCTTATTATATAAGGTAATATGCAGTCTATCAATGAAAATAACTTATAATATAACGTAATATGCAGTGTATCATTGAAAATACCTTATAATATAACGTAATATCCAGTCTATCACTGAAAATACCTTATAATATAACGTAATTTGTAGTGTATCATTGAAAATAGCTTATAATATAACGTAATATGCAGTCTCCCATTGAAAATACATTATAAAATAATGTAATATGCAGTGTATCATTGAAAATAACTTATAATATAATGTAATATGCAGTGTATCATTGAAAATACCTTATAATGTAACATAATATGCTGTGTGTTATTGAAAATACCTTATAATGTAATATGCAGTGTATCATTGAAAATACCTTATAATGTAATGTAATATGCAGTGTATCATTGAAAATAACTTATAATATAATGTAATATGCAGTGTATCATTGAAAATACCTTATAATGTAACATAATATGCTGTGTGTTATTGAAAATACCTTATAATGTAATATGCAGTGTATCATTGAAAATACCTTATAATGTAATGTAATATGCAGTGTATCATTGAAAATACCTTATAATGTAACATAATATGCTGTGTGTTATTGAAAATACCTTATAATGTAATATGCAGTGTATCATTGAAAATACATTATGAAATAATGTAATATGCAGTGTATCATTGAAAATAACTTATAATATAATGTAATATGCTGTGTATAATTGAAAATACCTTATAATGTAACATAATATGCTGTGTGTTATTGAAAATACCTTATAATGTAATATGCAGTGTATCATTGAAAATACCTTATAATGTAATGTAATATGCAGTGTATCATTGAAAATACCTTATAATATAACGTAATATGCAGTGTATCATTGAAAATACCTTATAATATAACGTAATATACAGTGTATCATTGAAAATACTTTAGAATATATCGTAATTGTAGTGTATCATTGAAAATACCTTATAATATAACGTAGTATGCAATGTATCATTGAAAATACTTTATAATATATCGTAATTTGTAGTGTATCATTGAAAATACCTTATAATATAACGTAATATGCAGTGTATCATTGAAAATACCTTATAATATAACGTAATATCCAGTCTATCACTGAAAATACCTTATAATATAACGTAATATGCAGTGTATCATTGAAAATACCTTATAATGTAATGTAATATGTACTGTATCATTAAAATTCCTTATAATATAACGTAATATGCTGTGTGTTATTGAAAATACCTTATAATGTAATATGCAGTGTATCATTGAAAATAACTTATAATATAATGTAATATGCAGTGTATCATTGAAAATACCTTATAATGCAACATAATATGCTGTGTGTTATTGAAAATACCTTATAATGTAATATGCAGTGTATCATTGAAAATACCTTATAATATAACGTAACATACAGTGTATCATTGAAAATACTTTAGAATATATCGTAATTGTAGTGTATCATTGAAAATACCTTATAATATAACGTAATATGCAATGTATCATTGAAAATACTTTATAATATATCGTAATTTGTAGTGTATCATTGAAAATACCTTATAATATAACGTAATATGCAGTGTATCATTGAAAATACCTTATAATATAACGTAATATCCAGTCTATCACTGAAAATACCTTATAATATAACGTAATATGCAGTGTATCATTGAAAATACCTTATAATATAACGTGATATTTGCAGTCTATCATTGAAAATACCTTATTATATATAGTAGTTTATCATTGAAAATACCTTATAATGTAATGTAATATGCAGTGTATCATTGAAAATACCTTATAATATATCGTAATTTGTAGTGTATCATTGAAAATAGCTTATAATATAACGTAATATGCAGTCTCCCATTGAAAATACATTATAAAATAATGTAATATGCAGTGTATCATAGAAAATAACTTATAATATAATGTAATATGCAGTGTATCATTGAAAATACCTTATAATGTAACATAATATGCTGTGTGTTATTGAAAATACCTTATAATGTAATATGCAGTGTATCATTGAAAATACCTTATAATGTAATGTAATATGCAGTGTATCATTGAAAATAACATATAATATAATGTAATATGCAGTGTATCATTGAAAATACCTTATAATGCAACATAATATGCTGTGTGTTATTGAAAATACCTTATAATGTAATATGCAGTGTATCATTGAAAATACCTTATAATGTAATGTAATATGCAGTGTATCATTGAAAATACCTTATAATATAACGTAATATGCAGTGTATCATTGAAAATACCTTATAATGTAACATAATATGCTGTGTATCATTGAAAATACCTTATAATATAACGTAACATACAGTGTATCATTGAAAATACTTTAGAATATATCGTAATTGTAGTGTATCATTGAAAATACCTTATAATATAACGTAATATGCAATGTATCATTGAAAATACCTTATAATATATCGTAATTTGTAGTGTATCATTGAAAATACCGTATAATATAACGTAATATGCAGTGTATCATTGAAAATACCTTATAATATAACGTAATATCCAGTCTATCACTGAAAATACCTTATAATATAACGTAATATGCAGTGTATCATTGAAAATACCTTATAATATAACGTGATATTTGCAGTCTATCATTGAAAATACCTTATTATATATAGTAGTTTATCATTGAAAATACCTTATAATGTAATGCAATATGCAGTGTATCATTGAAAATACCTTATAATATAACGTAATCTGCAGTGTATCATTGAAAATACCTTATAATACAATGTAATATGCAGTCTATCATTGGAAATACCATATAATATAACGTAATATGCAGTGTATCATTGAAAATACTTTATAATATAACGTAATATGCAGTGTATCATTGAAATTACCATATAATATATCGTAATATGCAGTGTATCATTGAAAATACCTTATAATATAACGTAATATAAAGAGTATCATTGAAAATACCTTAAAATATAACGTAATATGCAGTGTATCAATGAAAATACCTTAAAATATATCGTAATATGCAGTGTATCATTGAAAATAACTTATAATGTAATGTAATATGCAGTGTATCATTGAAAATACCTTATAATATAACGTAATATTCTGTGTATCATTGAAAATACCTCATAATATAACGTAATATGCAGTGTATCATTGAAAATACCTTATAATATAACGTAATATCCAGTCTATCACTGAAAATACCTTATAATATAACGTAATATGCAGTGTATCATTGAAAATACCTTATAATGTAATTTAATATGCAGTGTATCATTTAAAATTCCTTATAATATAACGTAATATGCAGTGTTTCATTGAAAATACCTTATAATATAACGTAATATGCTGTCAATGTCATTGAAAATACCTTATAATATATCGTAATATGCAGTGTATCATTGAAAATACCTTATAATGTAATGTAATATGCAGTGTATCATTGAAAATACCTTATAATATAACGTAATATCCAGTCTATCACTGAAAATACCTTATAATATAACGTAATATGCAGTGTATCATTGAAAATACCTTATAATGTAATTTAATATGCAGTGTATCATTTAAAATTCCTTATAATATAACGTAATATGCAGTGTTTCATTGAAAATACCTTATAATATAACGTAATATGCTGTGTATCATTGAAAATACCTTATAATATAACGTAATATGCAGTGTATCATTGAAAATACCTTATAATACAATGTAATATGCAGTCTATCATTGGAAATACCATATAATATATCGTAATTTGTAGTGTATCATTGAAAATACCTTATAATATAACGTAATTTGTAGTGTATCATTGAAAATATATTGTAATATAAAGTGATATGCAGTGTATCATTGAAAATAGCTTATAATATAACGTAATATGCAGTGTATCATTGAAAATACCTTATAATGTAATGTAATATGCAGTGTATCATTGAAAATACCTTATTATATAACGTAATATGCAGTCTATCAATGAAAATAACTTATAATATAACGTAATAAGCAGTGTATCATTGATAATACCTTATAATATAACGTAATATGCAGTGTATCATTGAAAATACCTTATAATACAATGTAATATGCAGTCTATCATTGGAAATACCATATAATATAACGTAATATGCAGTCTATAATTGAAAATACCTTATAATATAACGTAATATGCAATGTATCATTGAAAATACTTTATAATATATCGTAATTTGTAGTGTATCATTGAAAATACCTTATAATATAACGTAATTTGTAGTGTATCATTGAAAATACCTTATAATATAAAGTAATATGCAGTGTATCATTGAAAATAGCTTATAATATAACGTAATATGCAGTGTATCATTGAAAATACCTTTTAATATAACGTGATATTTGCAGTCTATCATTGAAAATACCTTACAATGTAATGTAATATGCAGTGTATCATTGAAAATACCTTATTATATAACGTAATATGCAGTCTATCAATGAAAATAACTTATAATATAACGTAATAAGCAGTGTATCATTGATAATACCTTATAATATAACGTAATATGCAGTGTATCATTGAAAATACCTTATAATACAATGTAATATGCAGTCTATCATTGGAAATACCATATAATATAACGTAATATGCAGTCAATAATTGAAAATACCTTATAATAGAACGTAATATGCAATGTATCATTGAAAATACTTTATAATATATCGTAATTTGTAGTGTATCATTGAAAATACCTTATAATATAACGTAATTTGTAGTGTATCATTGAAAATACCTTATAATATAACGTAATATGCAGTGTATCTTTGAAAATACCTTATAATATAACGTAATAGGCAGTGTATAATTGGAAATACATTGTAATATAACGTAATTTGCAGTGAATCATTGAAAATAACTTATAATATAACGTAATATGCAGTGTATCATTGAAAATACATTATAATATAACGTAATATGCAGTGTATCATTGAAAATACCTGATAATATAACGTAATATGCAGTGTGTCATTGAAAATACCTTATATCATATCGTAATATTCAGTGTATCATTGAAAATACCTTATAATATATCGTAATATGCAGTGTATCATTGAAAATACCTTATAATGTAATGTAATATGCTGTGTATCATTGAAAATACCTTATAATATAACGTAATATCCAGTCTATCACTGAAAATACCTTATAATATAACGTAATATGCAGTGTATCATTGAAAATACCTTATAATGTAATTTAATATGCAGTGTATCATTTAAAATTCCTTATAATATAACGTAATATGCAGTGTTTCATTGAAAATACCTTATAATATAACGTAATATGCTGTGTATCATTGAAAATACCTTATAATATAACGTAATATCCAGTCTATCACTGAAAATACCTTATAATATAACGTAATATGCAGTGTATCATTGAAAATACCTTATAATACAATGTAATATGCAGTCTATCATTGGAAATACCATATAATATAACGTAATATGCAGTCTATAATTGAAAATACCTTATAATATAACGTAATATGCAATGTATCATTGAAAATACTTTATAATATATCGTAATTTGTAGTGTATCATTGAAAATACCTTATAATATAACGTAATTTGTAGTGTATCATTGAAAATACCTTATAATATAAAGTAATATGCAGTGTATCATTGAAAATAGCTTATAATATAACGTAATATGCAGTGTATCATTGAAAATACCTTTTAATATAACGTGATATTTGCAGTCTATCATTGAAAATACCTTACAATGTAATGTAATATGCAGTGTATCATTGAAAATACCTTATTATATAACGTAATATGCAGTCTATCAATGAAAATAACTTATAATATAACGTAATATGCAGTGTATCATTGAAAATACCTTATAATGTAACATAATATGCTGTGTGTTATTGAAAATACCTTATAATGTAATATGCAGTGTATCATTGAAAATACCTTATAATGTAATGTAATATGCAGTGTATCATTGAAAATAACTTATAATATAATGTAATATGCAGTGTATCATTGAAAATACCTTATAATGTAACATAATATGCTGTGTGTTATTGAAAATACCTTATAATGTAATATGCAGTGTATCATTGAAAATACCTTATAATGTAATGTAATATGCAGTGTATCATTGAAAATACCTTATAATATAACGTAATATGCAGTGTATCATTGAAAATACCTTATAATATAACGTGATATTTGCAGTCTATCATTGAAAATACCTTATTATATAAGGTAATATGCAGTCTATCAATGAAAATAACTTATAATATAACGTAATATGCAGTGTATCATTGAAAATACCTTATAATATAACGTAATATCCAGTCTATCACTGAAAATACCTTATAATATAACGTAATTTGTAGTGTATCATTGAAAATAGCTTATAATATAACGTAATATGCAGTCTCCCATTGAAAATACATTATAAAATAATGTAATATGCAGTGTATCATTGAAAATAACTTATAATATAATGTAATATGCAGTGTATCATTGAAAATACCTTATAATGTAACATAATATGCTGTGTGTTATTGAAAATACCTTATAATGTAATATGCAGTGTATCATTGAAAATACCTTATAATGTAATGTAATATGCAGTGTATCATTGAAAATAACTTATAATATAATGTAATATGCAGTGTATCATTGAAAATACCTTATAATGTAACATAATATGCTGTGTGTTATTGAAAATACCTTATAATGTAATATGCAGTGTATCATTGAAAATACCTTATAATGTAATGTAATATGCAGTGTATCATTGAAAATACCTTATAATATAACGTAATATGCAGTGTATCATTGAAAATACCTTATAATGTAACATAATATGCTGTGTGTTATTGAAAATACCTTATAATGTAATATGCAGTGTATCATTGAAAATACATTATGAAATAATGTAATATGCAGTGTATCATTGAAAATAACTTATAATATAATGTAATATGCTGTGTATAATTGAAAATACCTTATAATGTAACATAATATGCTGTGTGTTATTGAAAATACCTTATAATGTAATATGCAGTGTATCATTGAAAATACCTTATAATGTAATGTAATATGCAGTGTATCATTGAAAATACCTTATAATATAACGTAATATGCAGTGTATCATTGAAAATACCTTATAATATAACGTAATATACAGTGTATCATTGAAAATACTTTAGAATATATCGTAATTGTAGTGTATCATTGAAAATACCTTATAATATAACGTAGTATGCAATGTATCATTGAAAATACTTTATAATATATCGTAATTTGTAGTGTATCATTGAAAATACCGTATAATATAACGTAATATGCAGTGTATCATTGAAAATACCTTATAATATAACGTAATATCCAGTCTATCACTGAAAATACCTTATAATATAACGTAATATGCAGTGTATCATTGAAAATACCTTATAATGTAATGTAATATGTACTGTATCATTAAAATTCCTTATAATATAACGTAATATGCTGTGTGTTATTGAAAATACCTTATAATGTAATATGCAGTGTATCATTGAAAATAACTTATAATATAATGTAATATGCAGTGTATCATTGAAAATACCTTATAATGCAACATAATATGCTGTGTGTTATTGAAAATACCTTATAATGTAATATGCAGTGTATCATTGAAAATACCTTATAATATAACGTAACATACAGTGTATCATTGAAAATACTTTAGAATATATCGTAATTGTAGTGTATCATTGAAAATACCTTATAATATAACGTAATATGCAATGTATCATTGAAAATACTTTATAATATATCGTAATTTGTAGTGTATCATTGAAAATACCGTATAATATAACGTAATATGCAGTGTATCATTGAAAATACCTTATAATATAACGTAATATCCAGTCTATCACTGAAAATACCTTATAATATAACGTAATATGCAGTGTATCATTGAAAATACCTTATAATATAACGTGATATTTGCAGTCTATCATTGAAAATACCTTATTATATATAGTAGTTTATCATTGAAAATACCTTATAATGTAATGTAATATGCAGTGTATCATTGAAAATACCTTATAATATATCGTAATTTGTAGTGTATCATTGAAAATAGCTTATAATATAACGTAATATGCAGTCTCCCATTGAAAATACATTATAAAATAATGTAATATGCAGTGTATCATTGAAAATAACTTATAATATAATGTAATATGCAGTGTATCATTGAAAATACCTTATAATGTAACATAATATGCTGTGTGTTATTGAAAATACCTTATAATGTAATATGCAGTGTATCATTGAAAATACCTTATAATGTAATGTAATATGCAGTGTATCATTGAAAATAACATATAATATAATGTAATATGCAGTGTATCATTGAAAATACCTTATAATGCAACATAATATGCTGTGTGTTATTGAAAATACCTTATAATGTAATATGCAGTGTATCATTGAAAATACCTTATAATGTAATGTAATATGCAGTGTATCATTGAAAATACCTTATAATATAACGTAATATGCAGTGTATCATTGAAAATACCTTATAATGTAACATAATATGCTGTGTATCATTGAAAATACCTTATAATATAACGTAACATACAGTGTATCATTGAAAATACTTTAGAATATATCGTAATTGTAGTGTATCATTGAAAATACCTTATAATATAACGTAATATGCAATGTATCATTGAAAATACTTTATAATATATCGTAATTTGTAGTGTATCATTGAAAATACCGTATAATATAACGTAATATGCAGTGTATCATTGAAAATACCTTATAATATAACGTAATATCCAGTCTATCACTGAAAATACCTTATAATATAACGTAATATGCAGTGTATCATTGAAAATACCTTATAATATAACGTGATATTTGCAGTCTATCATTGAAAATACCTTATTATATATAGTAGTTTATCATTGAAAATACCTTATAATGTAATGCAATATGCAGTGTATCATTGAAAATACCTTATAATATAACGTAATCTGCAGTGTATCATTGAAAATACCTTATAATACAATGTAATATGCAGTCTATCATTGGAAATACCATATAATATAACGTAATATGCAGTGTATCATTGAAAATACTTTATAATATAACGTAATATGCAGTGTATCATTGAAATTACCATATAATATATCGTAATATGCAGTGTATCATTGAAAATACCTTATAATACAATGTAATATGCAGTCTATCATTGGAAATACCATATAATATATCGTAATTTGTAGTGTATCATTGAAAATACCTTATAATATAACGTAATTTGTAGTGTATCATTGAAAATATATTGTAATATAAAGTGATATGCAGTGTATCATTGAAAATAGCTTATAATATAACGTAATATGCAGTGTATCATTGAAAATACCTTATAATGTAATGTAATATGCAGTGTATCATTGAAAATACCTTATTATATAACGTAATATGCAGTCTATCAATGAAAATAACTTATAATATAACGTAATACGCAGTGTATCATTGATAATACCTTATAATATAACGTAATATGCAGTGTATCATTGAAAATACCTTATAATACAATGTAATATGCAGTCTATCATTGGAAATACCATATAATATAACGTAATATGCAGTCTATCATTGAAAATACCTTATAATATAACGTAATATGCAATGTATCATTGAAAATACTTTATAATATATCGTAATTTGTAGTGTATCATTGAAAATACCTTATAATATAACGTAATATGCAGTGTATCATTGAAAATACCTTATAATACAATGTAATATGCAGTCTATCATTGGAAATACCATATAATATAACGTAATATGCAGTCAATAATTGAAAATACCTTATAATAGAACGTAATATGCAATGTATCATTGAAAATACTTTATAATATATCGTAATTTGTAGTGTATCATTGAAAATACCTTATAATATAACGTAATTTGTAGTGTATCATTGAAAATACCTTATAATATAACGTAATATGCAGTGTATCTTTGAAAATACCTTATAATGTAATTTAATATGCAGTGTATCATTTAAAATTCCTTATAATATAACGTAATATGCAGTGTTTCATTGAAAATACCTTATAATATAACGTAATATGCTGTGTATCATTGAAAATACCTTATAATATAACGTAATATGCAGTGTATCATTGAAAATACCTTATAATACAATGTAATATGCAGTCTATCATTGGAAATACCATATAATATAACGTAATATGCAGTGTATCATTGAAAATACCCTAAAATATAACGTAATATGCAGTGTATCATTGAAAATAGCTTATAATATAACGTAATATGCAGTGTATCATTGAAAATACCTTATAATATAACGTAATATGCAATGTATCATTGAAAATACTTTATAATATATCGTAATTTGTAGTGTATCATTGAAAATACCTTATAATATAACGTAATTTGTAGTGTATCATTGAAAATATATTGTAATATAAAGTGATATGCAGTGTATCATTGAAAATAGCTTATAATATAACGTAATATGCAGTGTATCATTGAAAATACCTTATAATATAACGTAATATGCAGTGTATCATTGAAAATACCTTATAATGTAATTTAATATGCAGTGTATCATTTAAAATACCTTATAATATAACGTAATTTGTAGTGTATCATTGAAAATACCTTATAATATAACGTAATATGCAGTGTATCTTTGAAAATACCTTATAATATAACGTAATAGGCAGTGTATAATTGGAAATACATTGTAATATAACGTAATTTGCAGTGAATCATTGAAAATAACTTATAATATAACGTAATATGCAGTGTATCATTGAAAATACATTATAATATAACGTAATATGCAGTGTATCATTGAAAATACCTCATAATATAACGTAATATCCAGTCTATCACTGAAAATACCTTATAATATAACGTAATATGCTGTCAATATCATTGAAAATACCTTATAATATATCGTAATATGCAGTGTATCATTGAAAATACCTTATAATGTAATGTAATATGCTGTGTATCATTGAAAATACCTTATAATATAACGTAATATCCAGTCTATCACTGAAAATACCTTATAATATAACGTAATATGCAGTGTATCATTGAAAATACCTTATAATGTAATTTAATATGCAGTGTATCATTTAAAATTCCTTATAATATAACGTAATATGCAGTGTTTCATTGAAAATACCTTATAATATAACGTAATATGCTGTGTATCATTGAAAATACCTTATAATATAACGTAATATCCAGTCTATCACTGAAAATACCTTATAATATAACGTAATATGCAGTGTATCATTGAAAATACCTTATAATACAATGTAATATGCAGTCTATCATTGGAAATACCATATAATATAACGTAATATGCAGTCTATAATTGAAAATACCTTATAATATAACGTAATATGCAATGTATCATTGAAAATACTTTATAATATATCGTAATTTGTAGTGTATCATTGAAAATACCTTATAATATAACGTAATTTGTAGTGTATCATTGAAAATACCTTATAATATAAAGTAATATGCAGTGTATCATTGAAAATAGCTTATAATATAACGTAATATGCAGTGTATCATTGAAAATACCTTTTAATATAACGTGATATTTGCAGTCTATCATTGAAAATACCTTACAATGTAATGTAATATGCAGTGTATCATTGAAAATACCTTATTATATAACGTAATATGCAGTCTATCAATGAAAATAACTTATAATATAACGTAATAAGCAGTGTATCATTGATAATACCTTATAATATAACGTAATATGCAGTGTATCATTGAAAATACCTTATAATACAATGTAATATGCAGTCTATCATTGGAAATACCATATAATATAACGTAATATGCAGTCAATAATTGAAAATACCTTATAATAGAACGTAATATGCAATGTATCATTGAAAATACTTTATAATATAGCGTAATATGTAGTCTATCATTGAAAATACCTTATAATATAACGTAATTTGTAGTGTATCATTGAAAATACCTTATAATATAACGTAATATGCAGTGTATCTTTGAAAATACCTTATAATGTAATTTAATATGCAGTGTATCATTTAAAATTCCTTATAATATAACGTAATATGCAGTGTTTCATTGAAAATACCTTATAATATAACGTAATATGCTGTGTATCATTGAAAATACCTTATAATATAACGTAATATGCAGTGTATCATTGAAAATACCTTATAATACAATGTAATATGCAGTCTATCATTGGAAATACCATATAATATAACGTAATATGCAGTGTATCATTGAAAATACCCTAAAATATAACGTAATATGCAGTGTATCATTGAAAATAGCTTATAATATAACGCAATATGCAGTGTATCATTGAAAATACCTTATAATATAACGTAATATGCAATGTATCATTGAAAATACTTTATAATATATCGTAATTTGTAGTGTATCATTGAAAATACCTTATAATATAACGTAATTTGTAGTGTATCATTGAAAATATATTGTAATATAAAGTGATATGCAGTGTATCATTGAAAATACCTTATAATATAACGTAATATGCAGTGTATCATTGAAAATACCTTATAATATAACGTAATATGCAGTGTATCATTGAAAATACCTTATAATGTAATTTAATATGCAGTGTATCATTTAAAATTCCTTATAATATAACGTAATATGCAGTGTTTCATTGAAAATACCTTATAATATAACGTAATATGCTGTCAATATCATTGAAAATACCTTATAATATATCGTAATATGCAGTGTATCATTGAAAATACCTTATAATGTAATGTAATATGCAGTGTATCATTGAAAATACCTTATAATATAACGTAATATGCAGTGTATCATTGAAAATACCTTATAATACAATGTAATATGCAGTCTATCATTGGAAATACCATATAATATATCGTAATTTGTAGTGTATCATTGAAAATACCTTATAATATAACGTAATTTGTAGTGTATCATTGAAAATATATTGTAATATAAAGTGATATGCAGTGTATCATTGAAAATAGCTTATAATATAACGTAATATGCAGTGTATCATTGAAAATACCTTATAATGTAATGTAATATGCAGTGTATCATTGAAAATACCTTATTATATAACGTAATATGCAGTCTATCAATGAAAATAACTTATAATATAACGTAATAAGCAGTGTATCATTGATAATACCTTATAATATAACGTAATATGCAGTGTATCATTGAAAATACCTTATAATACAATGTAATATGCAGTCTATCATTGGAAATACCATATAATATAACGTAATATGCAGTCTATAATTGAAAATACCTTATAATATAACGTAATATGCAGTGTATCATTGAAAATACTTTATAATATATCGTAATTTGTAGTGTATCATTGAAAATACCTTATAATATAACGTAATATGCAGTGTATCATTGAAAATACCTTATAATACAATGTAATATGCAGTCTATCATTGGAAATACCATATAATATAACGTAATATGCAGTCAATAATTGAAAATACCTTATAATAGAACGTAATATGCAATGTATCATTGAAAATACTTTATAATATATCGTAATTTGTAGTGTATCATTGAAAATACCTTATAATATAACGTAATTTGTAGTGTATCATTGAAAATACCTTATAATATAACGTAATATGCAGTGTATCATTGAAAATACCTTATAATGTAATTTAATATGCAGTGTATCATTTAAAATTCCTTATAATATAACGTAATATGCAGTGTATCATTGAAAATACCTTATAATATAACGTAATATGCTGTGTATCATTGAAAATACCTTATAATATAACGTAATATGCAGTGTATCATTGAAAATACCTTATAATACAATGTAATATGCAGTCTATCATTGGAAATACCATATAATATAACGTAATATGCAGTGTATCATTGAAAATACCCTAAAATATAACGTAATATGCAGTGTATCATTGAAAATAGCTTATAATATAACGTAATATGCAGTGTATCATTGAAAATACCTTATAATATAACGTAATATGCAGTGTATCATTGAAAATACTTTATAATATATCGTAATTTGTAGTGTATCATTGAAAATACCTTATAATATAACGTAATTTGTAGTGTATCATTGAAAATATATTGTAATATAAAGTGATATGCAGTGTATCATTGAAAATACCTTATAATATAACGTAATATGCAGTGTATCATTGAAAATACCTTATAATATAACGTAATATGCAGTGTATCATTGAAAATACCTTATAATGTAATTTAATATGCAGTGTATCATTTAAAATTCCTTATAATATAACGTAATATGCAGTGTTTCATTGAAAATACCTTATAATATAACGTAATATGCTGTCAATATCATTGAAAATACCTTATAATATATCGTAATATGCAGTGTATCATTGAAAATACCTTATAATGTAATGTAATATGCAGTGTATCATTGAAAATACCTTATAATATAACGTAATATCCAGTCTATCACTGAAAATACCTTATAATATAACGTAATATGCAGTGTATCATTGAAAATACCTTATAATGTAATTTAATATGCAGTGTATCATTTAAAATTCCTTATAATATAACGTAATATGCAGTGTTTCATTGAAAATACCTTATAATATAACGTAATATGCTGTGTATCATTGAAAATACCTTATAATACAATGTAATATGCAGTCTATCATTGGAAATACCATATAATATAACGTAATATGCAGTGTATCATTGAAAATACCCTAAAATATAACGTAATATGCAGTGTATCATTGAAAATAGCTTATAATATAACGCAATATGCAGTGTATCATTGAATATACCTTATAATATAACGTAATATCCAGTCTATCACTGAAAATACCTTATAATATAACGTAATATGCAGTGTATCATTGAAAATACCTTATAATGTAATTTAATATGCAGTGTATCATTTAAAATTCCTTATAATATAACGTAATATGCAGTGTTTCATTGAAAATACCTTATAATATAACGTAATATCCAGTCTATCACTGAAAATACCTTATAATATAACGTAATATGCAGTGTATCATTGAAAATACCTTATAATGTAACGTAATATGCAGTGTATCATTGAAAATACCTTATAATATAACGTGATATTTGCAGTCTATCATTGAAAATACCTTATAATGTAATGTAATATGCAGTGTATCATTGAAAATACCTTATTATATAAGGTAATATGCAGTCTATCAATGAAAATAACTTATAATATAACGTAATACGCAGTGTATCATTGATAATACCTTATAATATAACGTAATATGCAGTGTATCATTGAAAATACCTTATAATACAATGTAATATGCAGTCTATCATTGGAAATACCATATAATATAACGTAATATGCAGTCTATAATTGAAAATACCTTATAATATAACGTAATATGCAATGTATCATTGAAAATACTTTATAATATATCGTAATTTGTAGTGTATCATTGAAAATACCTTATAATATAACGTAATTTGTAGTGTATCATTGAAAATACCTTATAATATAAAGTAATATGCAGTGTATCATTGAAAATACCTTATAATATAACGTAATATGCAGTGTATCATTGAAAATAGCTTATAATATAACGCAATATGCAGTGTATCATTGAAAATACCTTATAATATAACGTAATATGCAATGTATCATTGAAAATACTTTATAATATATCGTAATTTGTAGTGTATCATTGAAAATACCTTATAATATAACGTAATTTGTAGTGTATCATTGAAAATACCTTATAATATAAAGTAATATGCAGTGTATCATTGAAAATAGCTTATAATATAACGTAATATGCAGTGTATCATTGAAAATACCTTATAATATAACGTGATATTTGCAGTCTATCATTGAAAATACCTTATAATGTAACGTAATATGCAGTGTATCATTGAAAATACCTTATAATATAACGTGATATTTGCAGTCTATCATTGAAAATACCTTATTATATAAGGTAATATGCAGTCTATCAATGAAAATAACTTATAATATAACGTAATACGCAGAGTATCATTGAAAATACCTTATAATATATCGTAATTTGTAGTGTATCATTGAAAATAGCTTATAATATAACGTAATATGCAGTCTCCCATTGAAATTACCTTATAATGTATTGTAATATGCAGTGTATCATTGAAAATACCTTAAAATATAACGTAATACGCAGAGTATCATTGAAAATACCTTATAATATATCGTAATTTGTAGTGTATCATTGAAAATAGCTTATAATATAACGTAATATGCAGTCTCCCATTGAAATTACCTTATAATGTATTGTAATATGCAGTGTATCATTGAAAATACCTTATAATATAACGCAATATGCAGTGTATCATTGAAAATACCTTATAATATAACGTAATATGCAATGTATCATTGAAAATACTTTATAATATATCGTAATTTGTAGTGTATCATTGAAAATACCTTATAATATAATGTAATTTGTAGTGTATCATTGAAAATATATTGTAATATAAAGTGATATGCAGTGTATCATTGAAAATAGCTTATAATATAACGTAATATACAGTATACCATTGAAAATACTTATAATATAACGTAATATGCAGTGTATCATTGAAAATACCTTATAATATATAGTAGTTTATCATTGAAAATACCTTATAATGTATTGTAATATGCAGTGTATCATTGAAAATACCTTAAAATATAACGTAATATGCAGTGTATCATTGAAAATACCTTATAATATAACGTAATATGCAGTGTATCATTGAAAATAGCTTATAATATAACGTAATATGCAGTGTAGCATTGAAAATACCTTATAATGTAATGTAATATGCAGTGTATCATTGAAAATACCTTATAATATATCGTAATTTGTAGTGTATCATTGAAAATAGCTTATAATATAACGTAATATGCAGTCTCCCATTGAAAATACATTATAAAATAATGTAATATGCAGTGTATCATTGAAAATACCTTAAAATATAACGTAATATGCAGTGTATCATTGAAAATACCTTATAATATAACGTAATTTGTTGTATCATTGAAAATATCTTATAATATATCGTAGTGTATCATTAAAAATACCTTATAATATAACGTAATATGCAGTGTATCATAGAAAATACCTTATACTATAACGTAATATACAGTGTATCATTGAAAATACTTTATAATATATCGTAATTTGTTGTCTATCATTGAAAATACCTTATAATATAACGTAATATGCAATGTATCATTGAAAATACTATATAATATATCGTAATTTGTAGTGTATCATTGAAAATACCTTATAATATAACGTAATTTGTAGTGTATCATTGAAAATATATTGTAATATAAAGTGATATGCAGTGTATCATTGAAAATAGCTTATAATATAACGTAATATGCAGTGTATCATTGAAAATACCTTATAATGTAATGTAATATGCAGTGTATCATTGAAAATACCTTATTATATAACGTAATATGCAGTCTATCAATGAAAATAACTTATAATATAACGTAATAAGCAGTGTATCATTGATAATACCTTATAATATAACGTAATATGCAGTGTATCATTGAAAATACCTTATAATACAATGTAATATGCAGTCTATCATTGGAAATACCATATAATATAACGTAATATGCAGTCTATAATTGAAAATACCTTATAATATAACGTAATATGCAATGTATCATTGAAAATACTTTATAATATATCGTAATTTGTAGTGTATCATTGAAAATACCTTATAATATAACGTAATTTGTAGTGTATCATTGAAAATACCTTATAATATAAAGTAATATGCAGTGTATCATTGAAAATAGCTTATAATATAACGTAATATGCAGTGTATCATTGAAAATACCTTATAATATAACGTGATATTTGCAGTCTATCATTGAAAATACCTTATTATATAACGTAATATGCAGTCTATCAATGAAAATAACTTATAATATAACGTAATAAGCAGTGTATCATTGATAATACCTTATAATATAACGTAATATGCAGTGTATCATTGAAAATACCTTATAATACAATGTAATATGCAGTCTATCATTGGAAATACCATATAATATAACGTAATATGCAGTCTATAATTGAAAATACCTTATAATATAACGTAATATGCAATGTATCATTGAAAATACTTTATAATATATCGTAATTTGTAGTGTATCATTGAAAATACCTTATAATATAACGTAATTTGTAGTGTATCATTGAAAATACCTTATAATATAAAGTAATATGCAGTGTATCATTGAAAATAGCTTATAATATAACGTAATATGCAGTGTATCATTGGAAATACCTTATAATATAACGTAATATGCAGTGTATCATTGAAAATACCTTATAATATAACGTAATATGCAGTGTATCATTGAAAATACCTTATAATATAACGTAATATGCAGTGTATCATTGAAAATACCTTATATCATATCGTAATATGCAGTGTATCATTGAAAATACCTTATAATATAACGTAATATGCAGTGTATCATTGAAAATACCCTATAACATATCCTAATATGCAGTGTATCATTGAAAATACCTTATAATATAACGTAATATGCAGTGTATCATTGAAAATACCTATTAATATAACGTAATATGCAGTGTATCATTGAAAATACATTATAATATAACGTAATATGCAGTGTATCATTGAAAATACCTAATAACATATCTTAAGATGGAGTGTATCATTGAAAATACCTTATAATATATCGTAGTTTATTATTGAAAATAACTTATACTGTATCGTAATATGCAGTCTATCAACGATAATACAATATAATATAACGTAATATGCAGTGTATCAATGAAAATATCATATAATATAACGTAATATGCAGTGTATCATAGAAAATACCTTATAATATAACGTAATATGCAGTGTACCATTGAAAATACCTTATAATATAGCGTAATATGCAGTATATCATTGAAAATACCTTATAATATAGCGAAATATGCAGTGTATCATTGAAAATACCTTATAATATAACGTAATATGCAGTGTATCATTGAAAATACCTTATAATATAACGTAATATGCTGTGTATCATTGAAAATACCTTATAATATAACGTAATATGCAGTGTATCATTGAAAATACCTTATAATATAACGTAACATGCAGTGTATCATTGAAAATACCTTATAATATAACGTAATATGCAGTGTATCATTGAAAATACCTTATAATATTGCGTAATATGCAGTATATCATTGAAAATACCTTATAATATAGCGTAATATGCAGTGTATCATTGAAAATACCTTATAATATAACGTAATATGCAGTGTATCATTGAAAATACCTTATAATATAACGTAATATGCAGTGTATCATTGAAAATACCTGATAATATAACGTAATATGCAGTGTGTCATTGAAAATACCTTATATCATATCGTAATATTCAGTGTATCATTGAAAATACCTTATAATATAACGTAATATGCAGTGTATCATTGAAAATACCTTCTAATATAACGTAATATGCAGTGAATCATTGAAAATACCTTATAATATAACGTAGTATGCAGTGTATCATTGAAAATACCTTATGATATAACGTAATATGCAGTGTATCATTGAAAATACCTTATATCATATCGTAATATGCAGTGTATCATTGAAAATACCTTATAATATAACGTAATATGCAGTGTATCATTGAAAATACCTTATAACATATCCTAAGATGGAGTGTATCATTGAAAATACCTTATAATATATCGTAGTTTATTATTGAAAATAACTTATACTGTATCGTAATATGCAGTCTATCAACAATAATACAATATAATATAACGTAATATGCAGTGTATCATTGAAAATACCTTATAATATAACGTAATATGCAGTGTACCATTGAAAATACCTTATAATATAGCGTAATATGCAGTATATCATTGAAAATACCTTATAATATAGCGTAATATGCAGTGTATCATTGAAAATACCTTATAATATAACGTAATATGCAGTGTATCATTGAAAATACCTTATAATATAACGTAATATGCAGTATATCATTGAAAATACCTTATAATATAGCGTAATATGCAGTGTATCATTGGAAATACCTTATAATATAACGTAATATGCAGTGTATCATTGAAAATACCTTATAATATAACGTAATATGCAGTGTATCATTGAAAATACCTTATATCATATCCTAATATGCAGTGTATCATTGAAAATACCTTATAATATAACGTAATATGCATTGTATCATTGAAAATACCCTATAACATATCCTAATATGCAGTGTATCATTGAAAATACCTTATAATATAACGTAATATGCAGTGTATCATTGAAAATACCTATTAATATAACGTAATATGCAGTGTATCATTGAAAATACATTATAACATAACGTAATATGCAGTGTATCATTGAAAATACCTTATAACATATCCTAAGATGGAGTGTATCATTGAAAATACCTTATAATATAACGTAATATGCAGTGTATCATTGAAAATACCTTATAACATATCCTAAGATGGAGTGTATCATTGAAAATACGTTATAATATATCGTAGTTTATTATTGAAAATAACTTATACTGTATCGTAATATGCAGTCTATCAACGATAATACAATATAATATAACGTAATATGCAGTGTATCATTGAAAATACCTTATAATATAACGTAACATGCAGTGTATCATTGAAAATACCTTATAATATAACGTAATATGCAGTGTATCATTGAAAATACCTTATAATATAGCGTAATATGCAGTATATCATTGAAAATACCTTATAATATAGCGTAATATGCAGTGTATCATTGAAAATACCTTATAATATAACGTAATATGCAGTGTATCATTGAAAATACCTTATAATATAACGTAATATGCAGTGTATCATTGAAAATACCTGATAATATAACGTAATATGCAGTGTGTCATTGAAAATACCTTATATCATATCGTAATATTCAGTGTATCATTGAAAATACCTTATAATATAACGTAATATGCAGTGTATCATTGAAAATACCTTCTAATATAACGTAATATGCAGTGAATCATTGAAAATACCTTATAATATAACGTAGTATGCAGTGTATCATTGAAAATACCTTATGATATAACGTAATATGCAGTGTATCATTGAAAATACCTTATATCATATCGTAATATGCAGTGTATCATTGAAAATACCTTATAATATAACGTAATATGCAGTGTATCATTGAAAATACCTTATAACATATCCTAAGATGGAGTGTATCATTGAAAATACCTTATAATATATCGTAGTTTATTATTGAAAATAACTTATACTGTATCGTAATATGCAGTCTATCAACGATAATACAATATAATATAACGTAATATGCAGTGTATCATTGAAAATACCTTATAATATAACGTAATATGCAGTGTACCATTGAAAATACCTTATAATAGAGCGTAATATGCAGTATATCATTGAAAATACCTTATAATATAGCGTAATATGCAGTGTATCATTGAAAATACCTTATAATATAACGTAATATGCAGTGTATCATTGAAAATACCTTATAATATAACGTAATATGCAGTATATCATTGAAAATACCTTATAATATAGCGTAATATGCAGTGTATCATTGGAAATACCTTATAATATAACGTAATATGCAGTGTATCATTGAAAATACCTTATAATATAACGTAATATGCAGTGTATCATTGAAAATACCTTATATCATATCCTAATATGCAGTGTATCATTGAAAATACCTTATAATATAACGTAATATGCATTGTATCATTGAAAATACCCTATAACATATCCTAATATGCAGTGTATCATTGAAAATACCTTATAATATAACGTAATATGCAGTGTATCATTGAAAATACCTATTAATATAACGTAATATGCAGTGTATCATTGAAAATACATTATAACATAACGTAATATGCAGTGTATCATTGAAAATACCTTATAATATAGCGTAATATGCAGTGTATCATTGAAAATACCTTATAATTTAACGTAATATGCAGTGTATCATTGAAAATACCTTATAATATAACGTAATATGCAGTGTATCATTGAAAATACCTGATAATATAACGTAATATGCAGTGTGTCATTGAAAATACCTTATATCATATCGTAATATTCAGTGTATCATTGAAAATACCTTATAATATAACGTAATATGCAGTGTATCATTGAAAATACATTATAATATAACGTAATATGCAGTGTATCATTGAAAATACCTTGTAATATATCGTAGTTTATTACTGAAAAACTTATACTGTATCGTAATATGCAGTCTATCAACGATAATACAATATAATATAACGTAATATGCAGTGTATCAATGAAAATACCATATAATATAACGTAATATGCAGTATATCATTGAAAATACCTTATAATATAGCGTAATATGCAGTGTATCATTGGAAATACCTTATAATATAACGTAATATGAAGTGTATCATTGAAAATACCTTATAATATAACGTAATATGCAGTGTATCATTGAAAATACCTTATAATATAACGTAATATGCAGTGTATCATTGAAAATACCTTATATCATATCGTAATATGCAGTGTATCATTGAAAATACCTTATAATATAACGTAATATGCAGTGTATCATTGAAAATACCCTATAACATATCCTAATATGCAGTGTATCATTGAAAATACCTTATAATATAACGTAATATGCAGTGTATCATTGAAAATACCTATTAATATAACGTAATATGCAGTGTATCATTGAAAATACATTATAATATAACGTAATATGCAGTGTATCATTGAAAATACCTTATAACATATCCTAAGATGGAGTGTATCATTGAAAATACATTATAATATAACGTAATATGCAGTGTATCATTGAAAATACCTATTAATATAACGTAATATGCAGTGTATCATTGAAAATACCTTATAATATAACGTAATATGCAGTGTATCATTGAAAATACCTTACAACATATCCTAATATGCAGTGTATCATTGAAAATACATTATAATATAACGTAATATGCAGTGTATCATTGAAAATACCTTATAATATAACGTAATATGCAGTGTATCATTGAAAATACCTTATAATATAGCGTAATATGCAGTATATCATTGAAAATACCTTATAATATAGCGTAATATGCAGTGTATCATTGAAAATACCTTATAACATATCCTAATATGCAGTGCATCATTGAAAATACCTTATAATATAACGTAAAATGCAGTGTATCATTGAAAATACCTTATAATATAACGTAATATGCAGTGTGTCATTGAAAATACCTTATATCATATCGTAATATTCAGTGTATCATTGAAAATACCTTATAATATAACGTAATATGCAGTGTATCATTGAAAATACCTTCTAATATAACGTAATATGCAGTGAATCATTGAAAATACCTTATAATATAACGTAATATGCAGTGTATCATTGAAAATACCTTATAATATAACGTAATATGCAGTGTATCATTGAAAATACCTTACAACATATCCTAATATGCAGTGTATCATTGAAAATACATTATAATATAACGTAATATGCAGTGTATCATTGAAAATACCTTATAACATATCCTAAGATGGAGTGTATCATTGAAAATACCTTATAATATAACGTAATATGCAGTGTATCATTGAAAATACCTTATAACATATCCTAAGATGGAGTGTATCATTGAAAATACCTTATAATATATCGTAGTTTATTATTGAAAATAACTTATACTGTATCGTAATATGCAGTCTATCAACGATAATACAATATAATATAACGTAATATGCAGTGTATCAATGAAAATATCATATAATATAACGTAATATGCAGTGTATCATAGAAAATACCTTATAATATAACGTAATATGCAGTGTACCATTGAAAATACCTTATAATATAGCGTAATATGCAGTATATCATTGAAAATACCTTATAATATAGCGAAATATGCAGTGTATCATTGAAAATACCTTATAACATATCCTAAGATGGAGTGTATCATTGAAAATACCTTATAATATAACGTAATATGCAGTGTATCATTGAAAATACCTTATAACATATCCTAAGATGGAGTGTATCATTGAAAATACCTTATAATATATCGTAGTTTATTATTGAAAATAACTTATACTGTATCGTAATATGCAGTCTATCAACGATAATACAATATAATATAACGTAATATGCAGTGTATCAATGAAAATACCATATAATATAACGTAATATGCAGTGTATCATTGAAAATACCTTATAATATAACGTAATATGCAGTGTACCATTGAAAATACCTTATAATATAGCGTAATATGCAGTATATCATTGAAAATACCTTATAATATAGCGTAATATGCAGTGTATCATTGAAAATACCTTATAATATAACGTAATATGCAGTGTATCATTGAAAATACCTTATAATATAACGTAATATGCAGTGTATCATTGAAAATACCTTATAATATAACGTAATATGCAGTGTATCATTGAAAATACCTTATAATATAACGTAAAATGCAGTGTATCATTGAAAATACCTTATAATATAACGTAATATGCAGTGTATCATCGAAAATACCTTATAATATAGCGTAATATGCAGTATATCATTGAAAATACCTTATAATATAGCGTAATATGCAGTATATCATTGAAAATACCTTATAATATAGCGTAATATGCAGTGTATCATTGAAAATACTTTATAATATAACGTAATATGCAGTGTATCATTGAAAATACCTTATAATATTACGTAATATGCAGTGTATCATTGAAAATACCTGATAATATAACGTAATATGCAGTGTGTCATTGAAAATACCTTATATCATATCGTAATATTCAGTGTATCATTGAAAATACCTTATAATTTAACGTAATATGCAGTGTATCATTGAAAATACCTTCTAATATAACGTAATATGCAGTGTATCATTGAAAATACCCTATAACATATCCTAATATGCAGTGTATCATTGAAAATACCTTATAATATAACGTAATATGCAGTGTATCATTGAAAATACCTATTAATATAACGTAATATGCAGTGTATCATTGAAAATACATTATAATATAACGTAATATGCAGTGTATCATTGAAAATACCTTATAACATATCCTAAGATGGAGTGTATCATTGAAAATACATTATAATATAACGTAATATGCAGTGTATCATTGAAAATACCTATTAATATAACGTAATATGCAGTGTATCATTGAAAATACCTTATAATATAACGTAATATGCAGTGTATCATTGAAAATACCTTACAACATATCCTAATATGCAGTGTATCATTGAAAATACATTATAATATAACGTAATATGCAGTGTATCATTGAAAATACCTTATAATATAACGTAATATGCAGTGTATCATTGAAAATACCTTATAATATAGCGTAATATGCAGTATATCATTGAAAATACCTTATAATATAGCGTAATATGCAGTGTATCATTGAAAATACCTTATAACATATCCTAATATGCAGTGCATCATTGAAAATACCTTATAATATAACGTAATATGCAGTGTATCATTGAAAATACCTTATAATATAACGTAATATGCAGTGTATCATTGAAAATACCTGATAATATAACGTAATATGCAGTGTGTCATTGAAAATACCTTATATCATATCGTAATATTCAGTGTATCATTGAAAATACCTTATAATATAACGTAATATGCAGTGTATCATTGAAAATACCTTCTAATATAACGTAATATGCAGTGAATCATTGAAAATACCTTATAATATAACGTAGTATGCAGTGTATCATTGAAAATACCTTATGATATAACGTAATATGCAGTGTATCATTGAAAATACCTTATATCAAATCGTAATATGCAGTGTATCATTGAAAAAACCTTATAATATAACGTAATATGCAGTGTATCATTGAAAATACCTTATAACATATCCTAATATGCAGTGCATCATTGAAAGTACCTTATAATATAACGTAATATGCAGTGTATCATTGAAAATACCTTATAATATAACGTAATATGCAGTGTATCATTGAAAATACATTATAATATAACGTAATATGCAGTGTATCATTGAAAATACCTTATAATATATCGTAGTTTATTATTGAAAAACTTATACTGTATCGTAATATGCAGTCTATCAACGATAATACAATATAATATAACGTAATATGCAGTGTATCAATGAAAATACCATATAATATAACGTAATATGCAGTGTGTCATTGAAAATACATTATGATATAACGTAATATGCAGTGTATCATTGAAAATACCTTCTAATATATCGTAATATGCAGTGTATCATTGAAAATACCTTATATCATATCGTAGTATGCAGTGTATCATTGAAAATACCTTATAATATAGCGTAATATGCAGTGTATCATTGAAAATACCTTATAACATATCCTAATATGCAGTGTATCATTGAAAATACCTTATAATATAACGTAATATGCAGTGTATCATTGAAAATACCTATTAATATAACGTAATATGCAGTGTATCATTGAAAATACATTATAATATAGCGTAATATGCAGTATATCCTTGAAAATACCTTATAATATAGCGTAATATGCAGTGTATCATTGAAAATACCTTATAATATAACGTAGTATGCAGTGTATCATTGAAAATACCTTATGATATAACGTAATATGCAGTGTATCATTGAAAATACCTTATAATATAATGTAACATGCAGTGTATCATTCAAAATACCTTATGATATAACGTAATATGCAGTGTATCATTGAAAATACCTTATATCATATCGTAATATGCAGTGTATCATTGAAAATACCTTATAATATAACGTAATATGCAGTGTATCATTGAAAATACATTATAATATAGCGTAATATGCAGTGTATCATTGAAAATACCTTATAATATAACGTAATATGCAGTGTATCATTGAAAATACCTTATAATATAACGTAATATGCAGTGTATCATTGAAAATACCTGATAATATAACGTAATATGCAGTGTATCAATGAAAATACCATATAATATAACGTAATATGCAGTGTGTCATTGAAAATACCTTATGATATAACGTAATATGCAGTGTATCATTGAAAATACCTTCTAATATATCGTAATATGCAGTGTATCATTGAAAATACCTTATATCATATCGTAGTATGCAGTGTATCATTTAAAAATACCTTCTAATATAACGTAATATGCAGTGTATCATTGAAAATACCTTATAATATAATGTAACATGCAGTGTATCATTCAAAATACCTTATGATATAACGTAATATGCAGTGTATCATTGAAAATACCTTATATCATATCGTAATATGCAGTGTATCATTGAAAATACCTTATAATATAACGTAATATGCAGTGTATCATTGAAAATACCTTACAACATATCCTAATATGCAGTGTATCATTGAAAATACATTATAATATAACGTAATATGCAGTGTATCATTGAAAATACCTTATAATATAACGTAATATGCAGTGTATCATTGAAAATACCTTATAATATAGCGTAATATGCAGTATATCATTGAAAATACCTTATAATATAGCGTAATATGCAGTGTATCATTGGAAATACCTTATAATATAACGTAATGTGCAGTGTATCATTGAAAATACCTTATAATATAACGTAATATGCAGTGTATCATTGAAAATACCTTATAATATAACGTAATATGCAGTGTATCATTGAAAATACCTTATAATATAACGTAACATGCAGTGTATCATTGAAAATACCTTATAATATAACGTAATATGCAGTGTAACATTGAAAATACCTTATAATATAGCGTAATATGCAGTATATCATTGAAAATACCTTATAATATAGCGTAATATGCAGTGTATCATTGAAAATACCTTATAATATAACGTAATATGCAGTGTATCATTGAAAATACCTTATAATATAACGTAATATGCAGTGTATCATTGAAAATTCCTTACAACATATCCTAATATGCAGTGTATCATTGAAAATACATTATAATATAACGTAATATGCAGTGTATCATTGAAAATACCTTATAACATATCCTAAGATGGAGTGTATCATTGAAAATACCTTATAATATAACGTAATATGCAGTGTATCATTGAAAATACCTTATAACATATCCTAAGATGGAGTGTATCATTGAAAATACCTTATAATATATCTTAGTTTATTATTGAAAATAACTTATACTGTATCGTAATATGCAGTCTATCATCGATAATACAATATAATATAACGTAATATGCAGTGTATCAATGAAAATACCATATAATATAACGTAATATGCAGTGTGTCATTGAAAATACCTTATAATATAACGTAACATGCAGTGTATCATTGAAAATACCTTATGATATAACGTAATATGCAGTGTATCATTGAAAATACCTTCTAATATATCGTAATATGCAGTGTATCATTGAAAATACCTTATATCATATCGTAGTATGCAGTGTATCATTGAAAATACCTTATAATATAGCGTAATATGCAGTGTATCATTGGAAATACCTTATAACATATCCTAATATGCAGTGTATCATTGAAAATACCTTATAATATAACGTAATATGCAGTGTATCATTGAAAATACCTATTAATATAACGTAATATGCAGTGTATCATTGAAAATACATTATAATATAACGTAATATGCAGTGTATCATTGAAAATACCTTATAACATATCCTAAGATGGAGTTTATCATTGAAAATACATTATAATATAACGTAATATGCAGTGTATCATTGAAAATACCTATTAATATAACGTAATATGCAGTGTATCATTGAAAATACCTTATAATATAACGTAATATGCAGTGTATCATTGAAAATACCTTACAACATATCCTAATATGCAGTGTATCATTGAAAATACATTATAATATAACGTAATATGCAGTGTATCATTGAAAATACCTTATAATATAACGTAATATGCAGTGTATCATTGAAAATACCTTATAATATAGCGTAATATGCAGTATATCATTGAAAATACCTTATAATATAGCGTAATATGCAGTGTATCATTGAAAATACCTTATAACATATCCTAATATGCAGTGCATCATTGAAAATACCTTATAATATAACGTAATATGCAGTGTATCATTGAAAATACCTTATAATATAACGTAATATGCAGTGTATCATTGAAAATACCTTATAATATAACGTAATATGCAGTGTGTCATTGAAAATACCTTATATCATATCGTAATATTCAGTGTATCATTGAAAATACCTTATAATATAACGTAATATGCAGTGTATCATTGAAAATACCTTCTAATATAACGTAATATGCAGTGTATCATTGAAAATACCTTATAATATAACGTAGTATGCAGTGTATCATTGAAAATACCTTATGATATAACGTAATATGCAGTGTATCATTGAAAATACCTTATATCAAATCGTAATATGCAGTGTATCATTGAAAAAACCTTATAATATAACGTAATATGCAGTGTATCATTGAAAATACCTTATAACATATCCTAATATGCAGTGCATCATTGAAAGTACCTTATAATATAACGTAATATGCAGTGTATCATTGAAAATACCTTATAATATAACGTAATATGCAGTGTATCATTGAAAATACCTTATAATATAACGTAATATGCAGTGTATCATTGAAAATACCTTATAATATATCGTAGTTTATTATTGAAAAACTTATACTGTATCGTAATATGCAGTCTATCAACGATAATACAATATAATATAACGTAATATGCAGTGTATCAATGAAAATACCATATAATATAACGTAATATGCAGTGTGTCATTGAAAATACATTATGATATAACGTAATATGCAGTGTATCATTGAAAATACCTTCTAATATATCGTAATATGCAGTGTATCATTGAAAATACCTTATATCATATCGTAGTATGCAGTGTATCATTGAAAATACCTTATAATATAGCGTAATATGCAGTGTATCATTGGAAATACCTTATAACATATCCTAATATGCAGTGTATCATTGAAAATACCTTATAATATAACGTAATATGCAGTGTATCATTGAAAATACCTATTAATATAACGTAATATGCAGTGTATCATTGAAAATACATTATAATATAGCGTAATATGCAGTATATCCTTGAAAATACCTTATAATATAGCGTAATATGCAGTGTATCATTGAAAATACCTTATAATATAACGTAGTATGCAGTGTATCATTGAAAATACCTTATGATATAACGTAATATGCAGTGTATCATTGAAAATACCTTATAATATAATGTAACATGCAGTGTATCATTCAAAATACCTTATGATATAACGTAATATGCAGTGTATCATTGAAAATACCTTATATCATATCGTAATATGCAGTGTATCATTGAAAATACCTTATAATATAACGTAATATGCAGTGTATCATTGAAAATACATTATAATATAGCGTAATATGCAGTGTATCATTGAAAATACCTTATAATATAACGTAATATGCAGTGTATCATTGAAAATACCTTATAATATAACGTAATATGCAGTGTATCATTGAAAATACCTGATAATATAACGTAATATGCAGTGTATCAATGAAAATACCATATAATATAACGTAATATGCAGTGTGTCATTGAAAATACCTTATGATATAACGTAATATGCAGTGTATCATTGAAAATACCTTCTAATATATCGTAATATGCAGTGTATCATTGAAAATACCTTATATCATATCGTAGTATGCAGTGTATCATTTAAAAATACCTTCTAATATAACGTAATATGCAGTGTATCATTGAAAATACCTTATAATATAATGTAACATGCAGTGTATCATTCAAAATACCTTATGATATAACGTAATATGCAGTGTATCATTGAAAATACCTTATATCATATCGTAATATGCAGTGTATCATTGAAAATACCTTATAATATAACGTAATATGCAGTGTATCATTGAAAATACCTTACAACATATCCTAATATGCAGTGTATCATTGAAAATACATTATAATATAACGTAATATGCAGTGTATCATTGAAAATACCTTATAATATAACGTAATATGCAGTGTATCATTGAAAATACCTTATAATATAGCGTAATATGCAGTATATCATTGAAAATACCTTATAATATAGCGTAATATGCAGTGTATCATTGGAAATACCTTATAATATAACGTAATATGCAGTGTATCATTGAAAATACCTTATAATATAACGTAATATGCAGTGTATCATTGAAAATACCTTATAATATAACGTAATATGCAGTGTATCATTGAAAATACCTTATAATATAACGTAACATGCAGTGTATCATTGAAAATACCTTATAATATAACGTAATATGCAGTGTAACATTGAAAATACCTTATAATATAGCGTAATATGCAGTATATCATTGAAAATACCTTATAATATAGCGTAATATGCAGTGTATCATTGAAAATACCTTATAATATAACGTAATATGCAGTGTATCATTGAAAATACCTTATAATATAACGTAATATGCAGTGTATCATTGAAAATTCCTTACAACATATCCTAATATGCAGTGTATCATTGAAAATACATTATAATATAACGTAATATGCAGTGTATCATTGAAAATACCTTATAACATATCCTAAGATGGAGTGTATCATTGAAAATACCTTATAATATAACGTAATATGCAGTGTATCATTGAAAATACCTTATAACATATCCTAAGATGGAGTGTATCATTGAAAATACCTTATAATATATCTTAGTTTATTATTGAAAATAACTTATACTGTATCGTAATATGCAGTCTATCATCGATAATACAATATAATATAACGTAATATGCAGTGTATCAATGAAAATACCATATAATATAACGTAATATGCAGTGTGTCATTGAAAATACCTTATAATATAACGTAACATGCAGTGTATCATTGAAAATACCTTATAATATATCGTAATATGCAGTGTATCATTGAAAATACCTTATAATATAGCGTAATATGCAGTATATCATTGAAAATACCTTATAATATAGCGTAATATGCAGTGTATCATTGAAAATACCTTATAATATAACGTAATATGCAGTGTATCATTGAAAATACCTTACAACATATCCTAATATGCAGTGTATCATTGAAAATACATTATAATATAACGTAATATGCAGTGTATCATTGAAAATACCTTATAATATAACGTAATATGCAGTGTATCATTGAAAATACCTTATAATATAGCGTAATATGCAGTATATCATTGAAAATACCTTATAATATAGCGTAATATGCAGTGTATCATTGAAAATACCTTATAATATAAGGTAATATGCAGTGTATCATTGAAAATACCTTATAATATAACGTAATATGCAGTGTATCATTGAAAATACCTTATATCATATCGTAATATGCAGTGTATCATTGAAAATACCTTATAATATAACGTAATATGCAGTGTATCATTGAAAATACCCTATAACATATCCTAATATGCAGTGTATCATTGAAAATACCTTATAATATAACGTAATATGCAGTGTATCATTGAAAATACCTATTAATATAACGTAATATGCAGTGTATCATTGAAAATACATTATAATATAGCGTAATATGCAGTATATCCTTGAAAATACCTTATAATATAGCGTAATATGCAGTGTATCATTGAAAATACCTTATAATATAACGTAGTATGCAGTGTATCATTGAAAATACCTTATAATATAGCGTAATATGCAGTGTATCATTGGAAATACCTTATAACATATCCTAATATGCAGTGTATCATTGAAAATACCTTATAATATATCGTAGTTTATTATTGAAAAACTTATACTGTATCGTAATATGCAGTCTATCAACGATAATACAATATAATATAACGTAATATGCAGTGTATCAATGAAAATACCATATAATATAACGTAATATGCAGTGTGTCATTGAAAATACATTATGATATAACGTAATATGCAGTGTATCATTGAAAATACCTTCTAATATATCGTAATATGCAGTGTATCATTGAAAATACCTTATATCATATCGTAGTATGCAGTGTATCATTGAAAATACCTTATAATATAGCGTAATATGCAGTGTATCATTGGAAATACCTTATAACATATCCTAATATGCAGTGTATCATTGAAAATACCTTATAATATAACGTAATATGCAGTGTATCATTGAAAATACCTATTAATATAACGTAATATGCAGTGTATCATTGAAAATACATTATAATATAGCGTAATATGCAGTATATCCTTGAAAATACCTTATAATATAGCGTAATATGCAGTGTATCATTGAAAATACCTTATAATATAACGTAGTATGCAGTGTATCATTGAAAATACCTTATGATATAACGTAATATGCAGTGTATCATTGAAAATACCTTATAATATAATGTAACATGCAGTGTATCATTCAAAATACCTTATGATATAACGTAATATGCAGTGTATCATTGAAAATACCTTATATCATATCGTAATATGCAGTGTATCATTGAAAATACCTTATAATATAACGTAATATGCAGTGTATCATTGAAAATACATTATAATATAGCGTAATATGCAGTGTATCATTGAAAATACCTTATAATATAACGTAATATGCAGTGTATCATTGAAAATACCTTATAATATAACGTAATATGCAGTGTATCATTGAAAATACCTGATAATATAACGTAATATGCAGTGTATCAATGAAAATACCATATAATATAACGTAATATGCAGTGTGTCATTGAAAATACCTTATGATATAACGTAATATGCAGTGTATCATTGAAAATACCTTCTAATATATCGTAATATGCAGTGTATCATTGAAAATACCTTATATCATATCGTAGTATGCAGTGTATCATTTAAAAATACCTCTAATATAACGTAATATGCAGTGTATCATTGAAAATACCTTATAATATAATGTAACATGCAGTGTATCATTCAAAATACCTTATGATATAACGTAATATGCAGTGTATCATTGAAAATACCTTATATCATATCGTAATATGCAGTGTATCATTGAAAATACCTTATAATATAACGTAATATGCAGTGTATCATTGAAAATACCTTACAACATATCCTAATATGCAGTGTATCATTGAAAATACATTATAATATAACGTAATATGCAGTGTATCATTGAAAATACCTTATAATATAACGTAATATGCAGTGTATCATTGAAAATACCTTATAATATAGCGTAATATGCAGTATATCATTGAAAATACCTTATAATATAGCGTAATATGCAGTGTATCATTGGAAATACCTTATAATATAACGTAATATGCAGTGTATCATTGAAAATACCTTATAATATAACGTAATATGCAGTGTATCATTGAAAATACCTTATAATATAACGTAATATGCAGTGTATCATTGAAAATACCTTATAATATAACGTAACATGCAGTGTATCATTGAAAATACCTTATAATATAACGTAATATGCAGTGTAACATTGAAAATACCTTATAATATAGCGTAATATGCAGTATATCATTGAAAATACCTTATAATATAGCGTAATATGCAGTGTATCATTGAAAATACCTTATAATATAACGTAATATGCAGTGTATCATTGAAAATACCTTATAATATAACGTAATATGCAGTGTATCATTGAAAATTCCTTACAACATATCCTAATATGCAGTGTATCATTGAAAATACATTATAATATAACGTAATATGCAGTGTATCATTGAAAATACCTTATAACATATCCTAAGATGGAGTGTATCATTGAAAATACCTTATAATATAACGTAATATGCAGTGTATCATTGAAAATACCTTATAACATATCCTAAGATGGAGTGTATCATTGAAAATACCTTATAATATATCTTAGTTTATTATTGAAAATAACTTATACTGTATCGTAATATGCAGTCTATCAACGATAATACAATATAATATAACGTAATATGCAGTGTATCAATGAAAATACCATATAATATAACGTAATATGCAGTGTGTCATTGAAAATACCTTATAATATAACGTAACATGCAGTGTATCATTGAAAATACCTTATAATATATCGTAATATGCAGTGTATCATTGAAAATACCTTATAATATAGCGTAATATGCAGTATATCATTGAAAATACCTTATAATATAGCGTAATATGCAGTGTATCATTGAAAATACCTTATAATATAACGTAATATGCAGTGTATCATTGAAAATACCTTACAACATATCCTAATATGCAGTGTATCATTGAAAATACATTATAATATAACGTAATATGCAGTGTATCATTGAAAATACCTTATAATATAACGTAATATGCAGTGTATCATTGAAAATACCTTATAATATAGCGTAATATGCAGTATATCATTGAAAATACCTTATAATATAGCGTAATATGCAGTGTATCATTGAAAATACCTTATAATATAAGGTAATATGCAGTGTATCATTGAAAATACCTTATAATATAACGTAATATGCAGTGTATCATTGAAAATACCTTATAT